>PVLA01004907.1:120970-161782 GCA_004027455.1 Hydrochoerus hydrochaeris
TCGGCTCGGCTCGGCTCGGCTCGGCTCGGCTCGGCTCGGCTCGGCTCGGCTCGGCTCGGCTCGGCTCGGCTCGGCTCGGCTCGGCTCGGCTCGGCTCGGCTCGGCTCGGCTGGGCCGCTGCCTCCCGCACTTCCCGGGCGCTCACTCGTGGGCGCGTGGAACGGCACCTCCGCGGCCGGGCGCCTAGGCCACGCTGCACCCGCGCTGGGGGCCCTGGTCTCCGGACGGCGACGAGCGCCGCGCCATGGCTGGGCCAGGCCTCCGCTTAGCAGCTTGGACCCCAGAGCAGAACCGCCTCGTGCTGCTTTATGCCTTGCTACCGCGGCTTGGGGAGGGTCCGCGGGACCCCCGGCTCACGCACACGCGTACCCGTCCCTGCGCCCGCCCGGGGCCATTACCTCACCCGCGCCGCAGTCCCCGCTGTCCATCACTGCACGCGAGCCACGCCCACCGCTCCCCCTGCTGCCAGCGGCCTCGCGCACCCGCCGGGCCGCGCACTCGTCAGCGCCCCGCGCAAACCTAGGCTGCTGCTCCCGGCCGAAAGGACTGAAGCAGTTTGGCCAGAGATGTGTATGGCGTGTGTAGAAGGGCAAGTGGTGGTTTTTCTGCCCCATTTTGACAAACTGGAGTATCAGAGATTTCTTCTGCGGCATGTCTATGACCACTAGACAAACACAAGCCGGACTTGTTATTTTGATCATCAATAGTTAAGGAAAATAACCTCAAATTGGTGTGTCCCGCCAGAGGGGTGACGGAAGCCAACGTTAAGCGTGGATCTTGTCTGAGAAAGCAAACTTCATTTCGCTGAATCTACCACCATATGGAAATACTGAATTCCTTCCCTAAAGACCCAAGACAGGATGTAGGTTTAAAAAAACTTACATACTGGAGAGTGAGATTATGACTCCTTGTGAAATAATAATTGTTTTCATAATATCACATAATCTTTTGTATGGTTCAAGGATGCCATAGGCAGAAAAAGACAAATGTGAATCAGAAAGAAATGGACTCGTATTTATCATATAGTATCCAGGTGCACTCAGCTATTTTAATAAATTGTCTAATTTACAGTTCGTAATGACCCACTTGGAAATAATTTATAATTACATATCAGTCATAATTACATATTTATATACTATTCTTAGGTCTTCCAAGATGGTCTTGATTTCCATTAATCTGCGCATAACACCTAAAAATCTGTAACATTCCATTTAATATCCAGAGTCTCTGTCTGTCTGTCTCTCCCTCTCTTTCTCTTCTTCTTTCTGTCTTTTTGAGACAGGGTCTCACTATGTGGTTCAGGCTGGCCTTGAGCTCAATTTGTAGCCCAGGCTGGTCTCAAACGTGGGACGGTCCCCCTACCTCAGTCTTTCCCATCACTGCAAGGATCCCTCCTGGTGTATTTTTATAGCCACGCCCACTCCTTCCTCCTCACTATCCTCCTGCTGATACAGTCTCTGTGTATGAGTGTGTCCTATAAACGAAATCACATCCTTTTAATCTTTTGTAACTGGGCTTTTCTGCTGAACATAATGCTCTGAAGCTTCCTTCATGCTGTGCAGGTCAGGTCCAAAATTGTGAAATCAACGCTTCAGTCTTGGACTTCCCAGTCTCCAGATCTCTGAGCAAGAAAACGCCTGCTGTTCTGAATAACCCAGTCTAAGGAGCTGCATTTTGTGGTAGCTGCAGAAAAGATGTAAGACAATTAGGTCCAGGAAGGTTTGCTGTTGTCATCAATCTTTTGGAATCTTCTGCACGGAGCATGGATAATCGTGTCAGCAGCAAAGAAAGACAGTATTATTTCTTCTTCCCTAATTCACATGAGTCTTATTGCTTTTTTCACGAGCTAGGATTTTAGTATGATGTTGAACAGGAGTTGTAAGAACCTGCATCCCTCTCTTAACAGAAATGCAAACAGCTGTTTACCACTAAGCATCATGTTAACAGGACAGTTTTTAAATGAATGTTCTTTATCAATGCAGAGAAATTGCCTTCTATTCCTAGCTTCCTGAGAGTTTTTTTCAACAGATGTTAAATTTTCATCAAATACTTCTTTCTGTAGCCACTGATGTGATCCAGCAATTTTCTTCACTAGCGTATTGATACAACAGATGACTGTAATAGATTCTTTGAGTGTTAAAGCCAACTTTGCACATCTGAAATCATCCCCTCCCTTTTGCTGACTTAAACTGTAACCTTTCATTACACAAACCACAGCCATAAATAGAAGGGTTTTCTGAGTTCTGTGAGTGTTTTCAAAAATTACCAGGCTGGAGAGTGGCCAGTCATAGGGCCACCCAGGTAACCTCCAGAAGGGCTGACCTTGTCAGCATCTACAGAGGTGGGTGAAATGTCTTCCTTGAAGAACCGGGCTGTGTACCACCCCTCGCTCGTGCCGAGTGCTTCTTGGATTCCTGGGTAGAACTTGGAAAAGGAGAATGGAGCAGAGCACAGCAGCAGCTGGATTGGGGTGTGCATCTATTTCTTACCTCTCTCCCTCTGCAATTGCTTCCATTCTTCTCTCTCCCCTTAGTGTTTATCCTGCTGTTGGCTCCTCCACTGGGAGGCCCAAGTCTTCATCCCTGGAGGTCTGAGACCCCTGAAATCCTGTCTGTTATACTTTCCTTAGACTAGCATGGATGCAATTGTGGATTTGCTATTGAAGTCATGCAAGGGAATGCAAGAAGGTCCCAGGGGACTGCCAGATGGCAAGTACACCCTCCTCTCCCACCACATGTCCTGCCTCCTCCTGCTGAGCTGGAGTGAATGCCCAAGCCTAACCAGGAACTCCTTCTGTTGCCTGCAATCCCTGGATGCGAAGTCCTGGAAGTGACTGGCGGAAATGCAGCTTGGCGTTCAGTGGACTCCTTCTCTGTCCTGTGGCAGAAGTGTCCACCACAGGGAATCTGGGCTTCTCACCCTGTACCCTGTACTGGGAACCAGGAAGAAGGCAGGAAGCACAGGTGCCCTGTGGTGTCAGTGAAGGGCTGCAGAGCCCATGTGGAGGTCAGAAATGTGATCTGAGTCTCAGTGGCTCCAGTCAAAATACTGAGACTTGAGTTCCCTCCAGGAGGCTCTGGAAGGAAATGTGTTTCCTGCATTTCCAGCAGCAACAGTGCATCCCTCCGTGCATCGCCCTGAGTCACATCATCCTCGGGCTCCCGCCTGCCATTTCTTACTTTAAGGATTGTCGTGACTCTGATGCCCACTCAGGTATTCAAGGCAATAGCACCAACTCAGAGGCAGCCAATGAGCCACACTGATCCCATCCACAGCCTTCGCCCCACTGTCCTGTGTAACCTGACACACTCATGGGATTCAGGTGCAAACTAGGGTTGCCCGCCACACTCCTCATGTGTCTCACTTGGGAGCTCTTGTTCTGCTCCAATTCAAGGCTGAGTGTCCTGCTTCTTCCCCGAGAGACTGTGCTTTGGCCAGAACTGACACCGTGACGGGATGAGTCTGATGGAACCTGCTCCAAATGTGTAGATCTGCACAATATCTCTCTGTGCATCAGGGCACAGCAGTGCACAAGGAGGTCTTGTGTAAAAGGCCTTGGTCCTCCACTGCTTTGGAATCACAGTGCAGTGGGCCTACTGGGAACGACACATGCTTGCTTTCTCTTTTCTTTCTTTCTTTCTTTGTATTGGGGATTGAACCCAGAACCTTTGCCCTAAGCTGCATACCTGGTCTTTTTTTATTTTTATTTTTTTTAATTTTAAGATGGGGTCCAATCTGGGCTTGAGTTTATGATCCTCCTACCTGAGCCTCCTAAGGTGCTGGAATCACACCCATGTGGCATCACCCATGTTGTTTCTTTAGGTGGTCTCCCTCCGACCCTCTCCCCACCATCTAATTCTTCTAACACCTAGGGGTAGCTGAATTTTGTGGTCCTGGCAGCAGTGCTGTTTTTATTATTGCTTAGGTCATTTGCAAAAGCTTCATATTTGCACCCCATTCAAAGCTGCTGGCCTGTTGTGTTCACCGTGCACAGGTCAGGCAGGGTGCTTGGGTGGGGATACTAAGTCTTTAGAGTCCCCAGAACCCCTCTCTGCAGCGTGCTTCCTTCTTCCTGGCAGGATATGCAAGAAGCGATGATTATCTTACCTCTGACCAGGACACCCCAGCATGGCCTGCCTCAGAGCCCTGACCCTGCACAGGACCTACCTCTCCCCACCTGCAATGCGCAGGTGCTTGGCCTCCAAGGGGTTTCTTTAGTGACATTCAAGTCATTATGGAACAAACTTTCCTCCAAAACGCCAGCTGCCACTTTTTCTTGTTAAATCAAGGATGCCAAGACCGCGGTCGCCGAGGTCTGAATATTCCATGTGCCTTTTGGAGACTTTCTTTTGACGAGTTTCCATTAAGCCATCCCCAAAAAGGATGCCAGGTGGAAGAGACTCCTGGGATCCTCAGCTTGCTGGCCGCCTTTTTGGAAAGGTTGGACTCAGTAGCTGCTTCCGGCAGGTGGCGATGTTGGGCCTGTGTGCTCAGGTGGCTTTCAATGTGGACACAGCGGAACTTTTCCACACTCCTCAGATTCTCTTAGTGCCCAGAGCAGCCAGGGAAATGGGTTTGGGGGACCATCTGCATGTCCAGCACAAAGCACATATGAGGCAGGAGGAGGCTTCGGAGATGGGAAAGTCCAGGCACACGGGGCATCGCCTCACAGAAAGTGCACTCCAGGGACCCCACCGAGGGGCTGCCTTTGCTTCCCTTCTGGGCAACAAAACTCACCTAAACCCCATCCACTGAATTCTGAATTGAAGGACACAGGAAAAGATTGTTAGGGGTCGAGGACAGTGGAGATGGAAACACTGGTCGTCACCCACCCTCAGCTCTGCGCTCCAGAGGTGGTGGAAGAGACCCCTTTCTGACGTCAAGCACCCCTCTCTCCAGGTACACACTTCCTTCTCCAATGATTTTGGAATGTGTTATCTGGAATGAGAATATCCCTTCCCACTCACACCCGGAGAAGGAAGAGTAACCTGAATAAAATTCAAGGAACCATTGGGTGGCTTGTTTCCATCTTACCTCTCACCTGCATGTTCCTTAACAGGTAGGTGATTTCCCTACTCCTCCACCCCTATCACCTGGGTGACAAAATTTGCTACCAGACCACCAGACCGGAGGGAGACTTTTTTATATATTGGAACCCATCTCCTGTGGCTATTATCTTTCTTCTACTAAAAAAGTACTTTGAAAGATTAGTTAGCCAGCCCTCTGGGTCCAGAATGCTTGTCCTAGTCTCCTAGTCAGACTGGCTCACTGCAACACCCTACCAAGGCAGGGGAGCTTATATACAGCAGACATCTGGTTCTCAGGCTGGGCCCAGTGGCACAGGCTTGTAATTCCAGCTGCTCAGGAGACAAGCAGATCACAAGTTCAAGGCCACGCTAGGCAAGTTAGTGAGGTGCTGTCTCAAAATGAAAAAGATTTTAGGAAAAGACTGAGGATGCATTTCAGTGGTGAAGTGGTGCTCCTGGGTTTAATGTCTAATGATGAAAACATGAATAAAATTCAAGGAACCATTGGGTGACTTGTTTCCAACTTACCTCTCCACACACAGATTCATTAACAGGTAGGTGACTTTCTTACTTTTCACATTTCTAGAGGCCAAGAAGTCCATGACCAAGGGACCTCAGTTTATTCGGTGTCTGGAGAGGACCTACCTTTCTGTTCCCAGGCCTGCTTTTGTACAGCACCAAGGCTCGGGATGGGGATTTAGCTCAGTGGCCTAAGCACCTGCCTGGCAAGTGCAAAGTTGTGAGTTCGATCCCCAGTACCAAAAAAAAATTACCAAGGCTGTTCATCAGGGGTTCCTTGCATGACTCACCGAGGCTCCCTGAAGCCCTGCCTCTTCATGCTATTGCGCTGGGTTGTGGCCTTCAACATCAGATTCTGGAGTGAGGAAGGCAGAAACAAGCACTCACGACATGGCACAGCAGTGCTCTTGCTGAAGCCAGCCTTTGTACCTAGCATTATTAAATTTCCATTTCAAGAATACCATGAAAAACAAGAGATAGGTATGCTTCTAGTGATTGGAAAGGAAACAGAGAGAGAGAAAAATTTATCCTGAAGTCATTTACCATGAATGGATAAAGTGAGACTAGAAACCTCAAATGATTTGTTTATTTAGCTTCTTCATTAGAGTTCATGGTTTCATGCATGAATTTTGCATTATCATTTCTGTTTGTAAGCATTCAGAGAACAATGAATTAAAAGCAGCTTGAGCAACGCAAACTAAATGAGAACAGAGCATCTGATCCCTGAATCCTGAAGGAACATTTCCCCTGTCACCATCTTCATGGTGCTAAATGACAGCCTTCAACTATCTGTCCTTAACCCCAGCCCCAGAACCTGTTCAGCTGGCACTACATGACAGAGACTCTGCAGATATGACTGAGTTAAGGATGTTGAGGATAGAGTATTGAGCTGGATTATCTGGATGGGCTCTAAATGTCCTGAAAGAGGCAGAGAGAGATTTTATGCAGTTAGAAGGGGAGAAGGGCAGGTTGACCATGATGGCAGAAACTGGGAGATGGGACCACAAGCCATGGAATGCAGGCAGACAGATACCAGGAGCAGTTTCTCCTAGAGTGTCTGCTAACACCCCAACTTCCAGGTACAGACTTCTGTCCTTTGAGAACTGTGAAAGAATATGTTTATATCATTTTAAGCCACCAAGATTATAGCACATTATCACAAATATGATGGCTTAAAACAACAGAATCCTAGTCTCTTACAAAAGAGTTCTGAAGTCTGGAAGTCTAAAATCAAGGTGTCAACAGGGTCAGTTCCTTTTGGAGGCTTTGGGGGAGTACCTATTGCATACCCCACTCTTGCTTCTGGTGACTGCTGGTAACCCTCGGCTTCTACAGATGGCCCCCTACCGAGGGATGATTTGACTTATGACTCTTTGACTTTATGATGGTGGGGAATACATATCAATCATAAATTGTATTTTGAGTTTTGGATTTTGAATTTTGCCCACAGATTAGTAATATAGGGTGCAATGTTCTCTTAAGATATTGGGTAATGTGTTGATCTGGTCCTAGTTAATCATCAGTGTACAGAACCAAGAGTGTATTGCACAGTGTCTGTATTCAATAAATTATTCAAGATATGCAGCACCTAATTATAAAATATCATCCAGGTTAGGTGGTTTTTGCCCACATTTAGACTAATGTGAGTGTTCTGAGCACGCTGAAAGCAAGCTAAACTATGATGTTCTGCAGTTTATGAAGTATATTTTTGATTTACAATGTTTTCAGTTTATGATAGAGATGCAACCCCATTGTAAATCAAGAAGCAAATGAAGATTTGTCACTTCATGTGAAGGACCATCTGCATGACTTTCCTTGAACAAAGGGCAACTGCCTCCACTCTGGCTAAACCTGGCCCCATCTCCATGTACTGATATGTACAGAGCTGGCTAGGCTGTTTCCTTCAGTTGTCTCTAAGTAATGTAAATAGGGCTGTCTGAGGTGTTGATGACCAATCTTTGAAGCTAACTGACGGTCGCTGTTTCCCTACAAAACATGACTGAGCCAGGCAGGATGAAGAGCCATGGATCCAGGACTGTCACCTGGGTTCCAGCCTCAAGGTAAGAGGCTGTGACTTCCCAGGGCAGAAAAGATTGCCCATCAGAGCTGAAGTACAGGCCCATAAATGTTAAATGCTACCTCAGTTGTGTAATGCAGATTGGTCTTTCTATGTGTCCCTTTTTCTACATAGTGCAGAGATTTTTAGGCCTCCTACCTAACCCAGCTCACAGCACTCACATATTTCCCACTATTCTCACAGTCACTCATTCTCAAGCCATCCCTTCTTCATAAATTAATAAAATCTGGGTTAGGCCCTCGATCAAGGCTTTTGTTCCAATGAATCCTTATCCTTATCCTTGCTGGACTTAGGACTCCTTGGTCCCCATAACTATAACTATGTCTTAGCATCTTTATTCTCACCATGGATTGCACTGGAAGTGGTAGACTGGAATTAACTCAGTAGAATTCCCATAACATTTCCATGGGATTACAAAGACAAACTTCCCAGACCGTGACAAGGAATAGGAAAGGGGTCTGTATAACTTCAGTCTCTGCCTTCAGGGAGCTTTTTCCTTGCAAGGCTCTTCTTGGATTTGGAGTCACCTAGTTAACCCAAGATGACCTCACTTACAGACCCTTAGTTTAATCACATCTGCAAAGCACCTTACCCAAATAGGTCCACGCACAGCTGTCCATGATTGGGCCTTGGACATGCCTTAGGGAGGGCGTGGTTCAGTGCAAAACAATCACTTTCAGCCTATTAGTTCATTTTGAAGAGGCCTTCAGAACAGCAGAAGAGAATGAATTAGGAAAGTAACCTAGGAACTGAACAGAAGTGGATGGTGAAGAATGCAGTTTTATTTATTTATTTTTATTTTTTTCAATATGATTTTAAACTGGGTTTTCTAACTTCATGGTCTTCAGAGGTAAGACAAAAGAAAATCAGAAAAAGACACTTCTTGTGGTTGTACTATTCTGAAATGTTTACAACATTTCCTGAGTGATTTGGGAAGGGCTGTACTCTAGATTCAGTAAGGGACATGGCAGTGTCTTGGTGTGCCGAACCAGCTCAGCTGGTCAACTCTGTCTCATGACTGAAGCCCCAATCTTTTCCCAAAAGTGCCAGAAATTTGGGCAGCAACTCAGCTGTCCTTCCTTCTTGCACAGAAAACAGGGATAATAATTTTTTCTCTGCCTATCTAACAGATATGGAGCTAACACTTTTAGAAGCTAGTAAGAGGTAAAGTACAGGGATTTCAGTCACTGTGATAATTGCATCTATATTTGAGATGACAATTCAGTTTCTTTCATAATCCAATTCTCGTTTGTGATGGGCATGATCTATACAGTTACTAAAAACACTGAATTAGAAGAGGATATTGAGTCATAGGTCTGAAAGGTAAGACAGGGTTAAGTGTCTGTTAGACTCTGGTTACAACATGTTTATCAGTGAGACAATACATATTTTATGTATGTTTCCATTAAGTAATTTGTATAACTTTTGTAGTTGATTCATTAACGTTGTACTCACAACCAACAGTGCTCTAACTCATGTCTGAATACAGCTTAGCCAAGATGTGCATTTTTTATAAACCATGACATGTCCTTCTTTTCCTTAGGAATGCTAAGAATAATTTTCATATTGTGTACAATGGCCATTGAAGTAGCAAAACTCATCAAAGAAAACATCTCAAAAACCCACAAAAGTCACTGTCTGTAGTCGTAAGTGCACAGGGAAGGGACGGTCGTTCGTAGTATGAGAGATAAAAGCAGATAGAAAGCATCTTTGCTCCATCTCTGCTGAGTGCATATGCAAGAGGAAGGCAAAATTTTCACTCTTGTGTGTACAATTGCAAGCAAAGGAAAGCACTGTGAATATCTAATTTAGGGTGCTTACAGAGTTGGTAAACTGCATGCATAGACTCTAAACAAGGAACTTTAGCCTGAGAAATGATTATTTCGTCTTAACCTTCCTAACCTGGCCACACACTGTAGTTCATTTTGGTCCTGAAATGCACCTTCAGAGGATGAGACCCAGAGCAGGGTATGATCTGGGCAGATGGCAGCACTGGGAGAGGACACAGGGCACTGTGGACAGCCCTGCGCTGGCTCAGTCTCCCTGCCAGCAGTGAGGTGATGCCCAGTGTTCCCAGAGCAAAGTTACTGTCACCGGTGCCTGTTCCCATGCTGCCCGCCACCTTCCCTCTGCCACTCTGGGCACTGTGGCCTGTCACTGGCACAGGATGTGTCCTCTTTTTGTCAAGACTGTGCAATGGTGTCATGACTATGCACCCTTCTTGCCCCCAAATAAACTGGACTCCCAAGCACCATGGGTTGCTGAGACTCACTGAAGGTCTGTCTACCCTGCCCACCTGAACTCCAGATGCCCCTAAGTAGAAACTGCCCAGCTCCTTGTCTGGTGTTCATGAATCTTCAAGCCCAAGGCCTCCTGGAAGCCCACACAACCTGGCAGCGGCCAGTTGCTCCTCCGTGCTCACTGAGCCCTGCAACTCTCCCAGCAGCATGCACCCAGGAGCCAGGGCCTGGCAAGAGGTGGAAGATTAGCAGAGAAAGAACAGGACTTGAGGAAGACCTGGGGCAGATGGAAGAGGGACCGGTAGTCTGGTCCACGTTGGCTCCAGTGAGGAGAGAGGGCTGAGGACACCCAGGCTCCGGATTCCTGGACATGGGAGGCCTTCTCTGTTCTCACCCCATTGCTCACCACTCTGCTTTTCTCATTTGGGGCTTTTTCACATCTTTGCAGCCTGAGGACGGGATTAGGTTTAGGGTCCTGGCAGTGCAGGTCTGAGGGGTCCTCGTGTGAGCCCCCAGGCTCCACCCTGGGCACCCAAGCCAAACATGGTCAAAGTCCTGCTCCCTGCTCAGGATACCCTGGCACTTAGGACTTTTTTTCAGTCACCTGTAACACTGCGATGGCCACGGTACCCACCTCCTGAGGTTCAGGCAGAGGTCAAACAGGATATTTTATTTCAATATTTAGCGATGTCCTAGAGATCAAGCCCCACACAGATGTTAGCTGCTGTAATAATGTCACTGATGGAAGACAAGGAAGAGAGTGGGAAGAAAAAACAGGAAAGGAGGGTCCCCCTGAAGGAAAACCAGAGGTTCCACAAGACTTACTAGTCATGTGCAGACAGAAGATGAGGAGAAGACAGGAAGTGCTTCCAGAAACTCTAGTGTGGAAGAAACTGTAGTCCAGATAGTGGAGTTGTGAACCATAAGGAAGGGAAGTGGAAGTCAGTCAGTGTAACCCAGATTTAACCAGCTGGGTGTGACAAGGCTGCATCCAGCAGCTTGACTTGCAGATGTGTGCTCATGAGACTGTGGGGCAAGATGTCACTGTCCTGGGATGTCACCATCATGGGGTGCCACGGTCCTGTGATGCCACCGTCCTGGGATGTCACCGTACCTGGTTGTCACCGGCATGGGGTGCCACCATCCTGGAATGTGCTGGAGAGGGATAAAGCTGATTACAATTTCTGGGCAGAGAATGAGGAGGCAAAGGAAGCTGGTGAGAAGGTTCTCAGGGAACTTGGACATTCAGATAGTATGAGGAGAGAGAGGTGGCTGGGAGATAACATGAAAAAGCAGGATGCTATCAAAAGGAACAGAAAAAAATTCACAACAACCCCTGCGAATAGAGGTTGGCAGGGATTGGGCAGAGAAGAGTCGGACTACGAAGAGGTACTGGGTGTGCTTAAGGCGGTGCTATTGTTCCATGGCCTTTGTGTGCTAAAACCCACAGGAGTATGCTAACAAAGACCATGCAGCACAGTAAATAAGTGAGAAAGTACAAGGAAGAGCTAGAGGGATGAGCACAGGAGTGATGGCTGTTTTTGCTGGCAGCTGCCTTGAAGTGTTGCCTGTGCCATGCCACCCTGCCTTGGAGCCAGCTATTTATGGATTTAAATCTCCACAAACTGTGACCTAAATAAACCTTTCCTTCCTTCATTTTGAGCACTGGATATTTTGTTCCAGCATTGAAAGAAAAGTAACCAAGACACCCCTTTTGATTTCTAACAGAGGCTACTTCCTTTCAGTCATTGCTTGTTTTCCCACAAGACAATTTCAACTAGATGACATTCTTGTAAAGCTAAAGGTATAAAAGTAATAAAAAGATCACCTTCTGACAGGGCTTTGGGAGAAGGGGAAGAGAGAAATAGATGAAGTATAGGAGATTTTAGGGTGGAGAAACTAGTCTGTATGATACTATAAGGGTAGGTGTATGTTACGCAGTTGCTAAAACCAACAGACTTTTATAGTACATAGAGGGAATCTGAAGTATACAAATTTAAGACACCATTTAGGAGTATTATCAAAAGAAAGAAAGAATGAATGAATGCGTGAATGAATGTAGGCTGCAAGAAAAAAATCCAAATATATTACATGTATAATTGTGTTGTAAAATCAATGAAACAATCTCATTAAAGGGGATCAGGGGAAAGGTCCTGAGCTAAGTAACTTTGGGGAAAAAAGGAGTGTGTAGGATTAAAGAACAAAAGAAATTTCACATAAGCACTGTATGCCAGTTGACTGAAAAAAGTTATCTTGCCTGGCACAGTGGTGCACGCACGTCTGTCATTCCCGCACTTGGGAGGCTGAGGAAGGAGGATTCCTGTGGGTTCTAGGCCAGGCTCGGCTACCAAGAGAGTTCAAGGTCTGCCTGAACTACATAGTTAGACCCTGTCAGATTCAGAAAGAAAAAAAAAATTAAAAAGTTATTTGCCATGTGGGTACACTTAACAAATTCCTGACTGCTACACATGTACTAAATAACCAAATAAATGACTAACGGATGTAGCAGCCAGGTTTCCCATACCTGGGGTACAGATTTACAGATGAGAGGGGGAAGGAGGCTAAGTGATCTGTTCAGTTATTGATTATAGCTGGGAACATCAGCAAAGACTCCTTTATTTGTTGTAGAAACAGAAGGTTACTTCTACGATAGCTATGTGTATATATATATGCACGTTCATGCACATACAAATGTTTCTGTGCTCTGCTTAAACTGATTAATATGGAGAGCACACCTTCAATGAGTAGGAGAAACAGATGGAAATAAACATTTTATCACTTAAACACATTGGTACCGGTGGTGCAGCTCAGTGGTAGAATGTGGGCTGACCCTCCACAGAGGGCTGGAGGGGTGGGAGGATCATGGTGGGTAGAGGATGTTTGGAGGGCCACACATCAGGAGGCCCCACATGCAGGCTGGGGAAGAACTGGGAGACTCTGGTTCACATTCCACAAACACTGCAACCCCAGGAGATCAAGGCCAAAACCAATGGTCATGAATCATGTTACAGCCTGGGCCTTGATAGGGTATGGCCACGGTAGTATTTTATCCTACCATCTTGCCCTCCAGAGCCCACAGCCAAGTCTAATCATCAGCAAATCCTTTGACAAAGTCCAGGAAATGGGGCATCCTACAAAACTGTGCTCTTCCGAGATACCAAGGTCATCAAACACAGACTTCTGAGGAACTGTCAGAGCCAGGACCCTAAGGAGACAGGACAAGGACACTTTATGCGAATGCTGGGTGGGATCTTAGAACATAAAAAAGGAAATCAGGGAGAAACAATGGAAATCTGAAGAAAGCAGCAAACGTTTTTAAAGACATCTTCCTTCCCTTCATGGACTATAAACAAGGAAGAGCAGATATCACCCCTGACATTCAGGATGCATGTATTGTGCCTGTTTTAGTAAAAGGAGGATTTTGGAAATCCTAAAGGGTTTTGACAGTGATCACTTCTAAACAACTATTTGGTTCCTCAGGAAACAGGAACTGCAGCCCCAAGTTCTGCTTCTGGTTGACCCAAACATTTTTGTAAGCACCCAGATATTAGGGATAATTAGACAAACAAATTTCAGTAGTTTCTCTGAAGTAAGTAAATTTAGGAGAAGAATCTGAAGATGAAAAAATTAAGTTAAGGGTAGGTGTATGTTACGCACTTGCTAAAACCAACAGACTTTTATAGTACATAGAGGGAATCCGAAGTATACAAATTTAAGACATCATTTAGGAGTATTCAAAGGAAAGAAATAATGAATGGATGCATGAATGAATGTAGGCTGTAAGAAAAAAATCCAAATATATTACATGTATAATTGTATTGTAAAATCAATGAAACAATCTCACTAAAGGAGATCAGGGGAAAGGTCATAATGATGTTTATTGTCATAAAACTGATCATTAATCTTATCACAGTTCATATTGCTTACATTAAGAGGGACAATGGCTTACTTCATAGAGTTGTTAGAATTTGTTTTTTTGGTTTTTTGCCAGTGAAAACAAAACAGTGTAAGTGATATAGCACTTCAAAAACAAGATAATAGACAATCAACAATGGTAATTATAATGCCTCTTGCTGTCTTCAAAATAGCTGTGCATACCTACAGATACAGTAAAAATCAAACAAAAGAGAACAGAACCAATAAAAATAAAATAATGAACACAGTAAAGAACTTCAATATAAGTTAATGGTAAGTACAAAATGGCTACCATAGTGCATCTTGTTATCTTTGAAAGAGTTGCTCATACCATTGCATATAATAAAATCAAACAAGACAAAACAGAATCAAACCCAACCCAACAAAATAATGAAAATGTTACAGGACTTGACAAGAAGACAATAGGGAATTAACAATGGCTACCACCTTCAGAAAAAGGCTCCCATAGATGCTACATTGCTTATTGTTCTCCTCTGATAGATGAGATTTTAGGCTTAAAGTGAGCAAAACACTAAACACTAGAAGCATTAAGCTGTATTTTACCTCAATAGCTATCATCACAGCTTGTGTTTCTCCACATCAGCTGCTTGCTTATGGGGTGGGGGACCATGGCTCTTCTTCTCTCCAAGCCCGTGCACCAGAATGGGCTGGCGTCTCGTTGTTCCCTTAGCAGCCCATGCATGGAGCCATGCATTCACAGGAAGGGTTTACTTCTTGTTGGGTACTTGTTCTCCTCCCCTGCAGTCCATGAATGGCACCAACTCACAGGAAAAAGTTGGTATCTGGTTCTCTCCGCCAGTTGCCTATGCATGGTGCCGACTCACAGGAAGGGCTTGCTTCTTGTTGACCTGATCTAACATTTTTAAAACAAGTATAAAGGGATGACGAGGCAGAATTTTAAAGCACACATTCAAAGAAATAGAGTGTGAAGCCTCAAAAAGGAGATGCAGCCGAAGGTTTAGCTCAGTGGCATAAGTGCTACCTGGTAAGCACGAGGTTGTGAGTTCGATCCCTGGTACAAAAAAAAAAAAAAAAGGAGGTGTATTGTAGTCTAGAATATGGAATATTTATGTATTTACAGTGGAAGTTGTGATTCTATAGTCCTGGTTTGCAGGAAAAAACATGATGACTTGCCCACAAGGAAGAGAGTGGCTTATTTTACAGGAGAAAAGCACAAGGTTCAGTATACTATCTATATATTGTTAAAGATTAAACATTCTGCCTAAAAACATGTGGTGAAACATGGTGTGAAAGATGTTATCCTCTGAATAGATGAGGAACTACCACCTTTAGGCATGCCAAGCTTCCAGGGTGTGCAGATGTGGATAACCTTGGGTAACTGTATCTTGAAGTCACATTCTTCTTAAAAGTACCATCTACAAATTATAATCTTCCTTGTCTCCTTCCTACCTTCTTTGTTTCTTCTATTCTGCCTGATTCTCAATTCCAGAGCTGTGACCCCTTATTTCTGAGAGATGGAGAAGGGATTTGGGGTTGTCTTCTTATACCTGCTTCAGGCAGAGATGGGGAACGGACTCTGCCTCGCCAGGGGTCAAATACTTCACTCAGATTGATCTGAAGGAGACAACGCTAGGTGAATTTTGTTTGGTGAGCCGTTGTCCTTTGACAGTCCAGAAAAGAGGACAAGGACCTTAGCAAGCCATTGACAATTAAGCTTCATTTTATAGCGGGACTCGTTTCTTCATGGGTTTATAAAAATGTCTGGACTCTAATGTCGACTGTTTTAATGTTTCTGAAATTGGCCACTTTGGAAGTTAGGAAACCATCATCATTGCTGTAGAATGGCAACTGCGCAGGCAAGTGTACACCAAACCTCAATACTCCTGACTTGGCATTTCTACTTCCTGCTGATTTACACACTCTTGTTCATACCACACCGGATGTTTCTGCTTAATATCAGAGAGGATGGCTTGCATAACAGAGCCAAACTCAATGATATGAAAAGTCCCTTGTCTGTACTTATCAGTGTAGCCAGCAGTATGCATGGCCACCAAGGAGCCATGGGAATCAAACACTGGTGAGCCAGAAGAACCCCAGTAAAAAGTGGTGTCATAGGTAACAACATTAGGGTTGTGAAGAATTTCCCTGAAACTGTTTTGAGTGTACATGTGGGCAAACTGAGGCTCAGGCACTAATTCTCTCATATTTCTGTCACAAGTCTCTTTTCGCTCACTCTGAGGAATCATGACACATGCGTCAGTGGATTTCCTTTCTCCTGCGGGATGCCCAATAATATATACCAACCCATTAGCTGGTGCAGGGGCGATTCCGTTGTAGAGTCCTGCAGGAACTTGCTGTCCACTTTCCTTGAGTTTCAAGACCACGTAGTCGAGAGCTACATCAGATATCTCAAACTAAGATTCGATGGAAAAGGAGTTGTTGTCTTTTGATTCAAACTCTTCATAACTGAATGTCACCCGAGCACAATGACTGATTATGTCTGCCCATTTACTGACCTCTACCCCTTTCCCTACGATCAGGTCCACCACATGCCGACAAGTGAAAATGAATGGCTCTGTGAACACGAAGCAGGTGGCAGAACCCATGTTGCCATTATTGTTCCAGTGTAAGAACCCAACTGAGTCACTGACACGTGAAAGAAGCTTGATAGTCTTAACTGGAGTCGAATTTTTGGTTTGTTTCCCAAAGTTTGCTCTATGCAATCTAACTAACATTGTTTGTTTTTTTCCGGTTTCTTTCATTTCTTTCTTGAAGTTTTCTCTGATGTTTTCCCTTTCTCTTTTCAAGCAGGGATACTCTTCCACAATGTATTCTTTCAACACACGGAGGTTGCTTTTCTCTAACTCAGAATTCTGTTCAGCCACCCTAGGGCTCCTTCTCTTTTCAGCTGAGATCTCGACGACCTTCCCCTCCATCTCATCAACTACCTGGGTGTTTTCTATAATGGAGTCCAGGTTGCTGATGAGTTTCCAATCGGTATTCTCCAGAAAAGGAAGAAGAAATCTGCCATCTTTGTACACAGCATCCTTGATGGTTTCTCCTTTGAAACCAAAGACACAGAGTTTGTTTCCTTCTTTGCAAAGCTCCTTACATTTAACAATCGTTTTTGTTTTCTTTCCAATTGCATGAACATAAAATTTGACACAGTCAGTGTGTGGCCTGTCATGTCGGCCAGATATTGGATTATCTTCCTTCTGCTTACTTACATGTTTGGAAAAAGTAATGTTCACAGTGCTCCCATTAGGAATACAACTGAAGGGCATTGCGAGGTTCAGGAAGCCTGTAATCTTGTCTATGCCACATGCCAGCAATTCTTTGCCTTGGTGAGATTGCATCTGTTTTTTGACAGCCTCCAGAGTGTTGAGCGCCTCATATAAGCTGGCTGTCTCAATGTGTGACAGCTCATATTTCAGGTTGTGATTGTTATTCAAGGTAATGTAAATCTTCTTTGGTTGTGTGGTCTTGTCTTCTGGAATTTTCCTAGGAAGATGGCATTCTTGACCCTGGGTACTAGTTATATCCTTTGGCGATTTCCTAGACTCTGCCTTCTTTTGAGAACTGTGGGTATCATTCTGTTGTTTTCTGGGCACCTAAAAATAAGCATTGCTATTTTAAAACTGTGAATACAACCTAGTCTTTTGTTTCTCTTTTTGACATGAAACTCCTAGAGATACTTTGGGAAACTTAGAAGCAATCCCAACAGGTAAGTAGATATAATCAGAATTTAATTTGAGATCACAAACATAAACTGAGTTTTATATCACACTCCTGAAATTTTCTGACAAATATTAGGGAAGAAATACAACTCTACCCCCCTGATGCTTAAAAGTCTACAAACTTCCTTATGTTATTTCAGGTCCTGTTTCTTAATTTTAGCTATTTAATTTTTATATATGCCAAGCACAGTGATACATTACACTAAATGTTTTCACCTTAGAACACCAAATTCAGTAAGAACAAGCTACAGTGGCTTATTGTCAGGCATTAAACATTAAACAAACAATCATTACTAAACTATTTGGTCACAAAAATGTAATCATTTTCAATAATAAATATTTTGATTGACTTATTATCCATTGTGTAGAAAGCTAAGATTACCTCATCACTTCATCCCTAAGTCCTGTGAAATGGGAAAAAACACACACAGCCTCTCCATTCTTTGGATAGAGAAACTGAGGCACAACACACAGTTTAACCAGTGGCTTTCTTGGGATCACACAATAACTAGTAAATAAAGTAAATGCCAATACTCCTGTACTTAGTCTAATATTCTTCCATGACACTATACATTTTTTTTAAATTTCACATCCAGGATTTCTATTTTTGTAAGATGTTATCTTATGAGCCAGGGGTAAGGAGGAGGAATTGAATAATGGCAATTAATTACCTAGCAACAATGTAATGAATCACTAAGAACCTCTAATCGACAGGTCTGAAAGGTACCCTCTCCTTGAAACACATTCCTCATGGCAAGAGTGGTAGAAGCCCAGGTTCGTCTGCTGGCCATGCTGTTTGCACAAGGCTGAATTTATCTTCTTGTTTTGTAATAATATTAATATGCAGGGTTAACAAGATAAAAAACATAAGGTAATATAAATTTACTCTGGCCAAGCATACATATTCTCAAAGCTAACTTTCAGTCTACGCTTCAGATGCATCCTGCTTTGCACCTCTGGGAGGGCTGAGAGGGACCCCAGCTACTGGGAGGATTCCTGGGGCAACGGGTGATCAAGAAAGAGGGGAACCACAGACAGCTGTGGGCTCAATCCGTCATGAAGCAGGAGGCCAGGGACAAGCAGACTGAAGCCTGCCTTGGGTCTTCTAGGTACTGAGATGTTCTAGAGCTCTAAGAGCAGACGGAAAGAAGACAGGATAAAAGCTTTGAAACTGCCCTCTCAGATGCCTCGCATTTCTCAGCCTTCTTGTTGATTAATTAAGGAGCATTTTAGACTCAGAAAGGGACCCAAGAGCAGATGTTAGACACAGCCCTGTGTTCACCTTGATAAACTTGAAGCCCACATCTTCACTTCAGCATGGGAGACCTGACTGCATTGTCCCTTAGGTCTTCAAAAACAAGGTGGGAATAAAATCCCTGACTGCATTGTCCCTTAGGTCTTCAAAAACAAGGTGGGGATAAAATTCCATGGGCCTAACGCACTTATGGGTGGAACAGATAAACACACAGAGAGTGCTTCATACTCTACAAAGTCCTTCAAATATAGCTTACTATGATCCAGTGCATTAGCCATACTTGGAATGCCATTTCCAGGCTGTAAAATACTTTCAACTTTCTGGGTTTGTTTTTTTTTCCAGTTAACTCTAATTGGTTTTAATTAATTAATTAATTAATTCTTTGGTTCCAGATATCCAACTCATGACCTCACACTTACCAGCCCCCCGCTTGAGCTGCTAAGCTAAATCCCTGGCCCATACTTTTTGTTTTTTGTGATTCTTGAAAAAGTATTGCAATAGCTTTTTATTAAAGCTAGTTTGCTCTGGCTCTCATTTTTTTTTTTTTAATCTCAGTTGCCTTCTCTACTTCTATCTGCCAACACAGAAAGAATAAAGGACAGAGAAAGATGTCAAAGTTGTGTAATATTACCCATAAACAAGGCCATTTATCAGCAAGCACTATGCAACCCAGGGTCAAGGATGGCCAAGCTTAATATCAGCATGTCCTACAATCTCTGCAGACACACCTGAGGAAAGAAGGTGAAGATTTTCATATTCTGTGTGTCCACCTTCTGGGACCTGCGCTTCTGACAGCTCATGATGACTTGAAGATGAAACAGATGGGTCAGCTGAAATCCTAATTTCAAAAACACCCAAGTGAGAGCAGTATCTTCACAGTTGTCGATAAGGCTACAAAGGAAAACATTAACCAGGGTCTCCACCCTGATCTGTCCCCTTCAGCTCTGGGCTTGTTCTCCCCGGGGACATTAACTTAGCAAGTAGACAGTTCATGTGTCAAGGGTACTGATTCATAATAAAATCTCTTTTACCGAGAGCTCTTTCATGTTGGGTAGTGCACTGCACACCATGAAGTTTATTTCTAAGTGTAAATCCTCACACCTACTGTGGATAGCAGCTTACATCTGGATTTTGTTTTTTGAGCAAGTGTAGTGCAGAGAGGAGAGATGATTGGCCTAAGCCCAAGGCTCCGAGTACAGGCAGACCTTAAATGTGAATGAAAATACCCTATCTAGTGTTTGCAATATTAGGCAAAATAAATCAGATCCATAGGCTTAAGAATCACATGTTTTCTTCTATGAGAAATCAAAAGCAGAAAGAAACCAAAGAGCAATAGCAAATGTACATAATAGGAAATAGGGAGGGAGATCTCTGGACCACAGAAAAGGGATCAGGAGATAGAGGGGAGAAGATGAAAGAGGTAGGGGTGCCAACTCCCTGGGAAGAGTGTAATTAGTCTATTCCACAGATATGCACTAACGAAAATAACAATGTTTAAGAAGTTAGGTGTTATGGTTGATACATTGTGTCAACTTGAGAAGTTTAGAAGTATAACTAAGAGACTCAGCACAAGCCAGCATCCTTTACTTGGTAAATATCCTCATCTTGTGCAAGAGGAGGGCACAGAGATTTTGTGAGTGCTACACCAGCCCTGGAGAGGGGGTGATTGCCTGTATACAATATAAGGCATTTTGCTCTGGCTGCTGCCTTGCAGTGTGGCCCTGATGCTACACCACCCTGCCTTGGAGCCAGCTCAGTATGGACTGAAACCTCCACAAACTGTGAGCTAAATAAAGCTTTGCTTCCTTCATTTCAGGTGTGGGGTGGTTTTGTCCCAGCAAGGAGAGAAAAGTAACCAAGACATTAGGTAAAACAAAAAGTGTGCCACACTGATGTGAAATTGTGGTCTCCATTTAGGCTGTAGATGGCATAGTGGTAAAATTACAGCAACAGGAACATCCTTGGATTGTGTCTTCACGTTGTTCCCTGCCTCAAGCACTCTCTGGGGACCCGGGGCCCGGAGAAATTCCGGGAAGTCCCCTCAGGGCCTCTGCCCAGGCCTCCCTGGCAGCTGTCTGTGCTTCCTGCCTTGCGCTCTTAGGCAGTTTCATTTTTGCTCCCGAGCCTCCTGCTGTGGGGGGAGGGGAGGCAGGGACCTTAGCTGAGCCAGGCCCCTCAAGCTGTCAACAGCTGGAGACTGGACAGGAAGCCCTGAAATGACACCTGTGCCCTTCAGATGGGCCAGCTGCTCAGCTAGGTGCGGCCCAGGCCCCCTGCTCCAGCCCTGAACCTCTGTGCACCCCGGCACCGCTGCGCTCTCAAAACCCGAGCAGGAACGCGGCGGTGCCAACTCAGGGCCTGGGGAGCATCGCGCGCCCCAGGGCACAACCCTGGAGTCCATCGCGGGTAGGCTACGTCTTCCTGGCTCAGAGCTCGGCCCTCCGGGCGTCAGCTCCCGGCATGGATCACTGTAAAAGAGGGGTCCCCTTTCTGCTTGGCCCCATTCTCCCCGGTTTTCCCGAAATCGCCCCTGCTCCCTTCTATGGGGGCCGGGACCTCACCGACTGGCTGCTTCCTACCCGCCTGAACCTGCCTGAGGTTCCGAGTGGAGATTTCTCCCGGAACCCTGAGTCTGCCTGGAGACCGAGGGGCGACTTACCGGGCTGGGTGGGTCTTAAGGACCTGGAGACGCGCTCCGTGGACGGCGGCGGCTCTGGGACAGCGCAAGGGCGCTAGTGGACTGAGGACTGCGCGGGTGGAAAGGCGGGAAGCCTGGGGGCGGGGGTGGGGGCAGGGCGGGGAGCCCGCGCCCCAGCAGCAGGAAGTCCGCTCCCGGCTGGTTAGCTTTAGGTTGTTGGAGGGTAGGGGAAGGCGGGAAGCACACAGTGTGGCCAGGCTGGGGCTGAGAGTGCGCGGGAGATTGGGAAGCAGAGGGACCGGGACCAGGCCACACCTCTGCGAGGCGAGGCCATTCAGGAGTTGGCACTGCAGCCCCCCAGGGCTGCCCGGATGCCAGCTGAGGCTCCCAGGGCCGGCAGGTGGAGGAGGCAGGGCGCAGGGAAGCAGAACAAGTGCCAGCAGAACAAGCTGTTTCCGGAGGCGCCGCGGTATCCCAGACCTTAAGGTCCAGGAAAGAAATCAGGGTGGACCTGAGAGACACGCGCCTCTGGAGCCTGGGCAGTTACTTTGAGGATAACGATATGCAACATAACAACCACTGGTACTTCCCTATCACCTTGTTTTGAAATCCTATATTGACGTTTTTGTTGTTATCTTCATTTTGCTTTTGTTGTTTGTGAAATTGCTTGTTTGCTTCTCGATTTTTCTGTTTTTTTCTCTATAAAATAAAATAGAAAAGAAACGCCTGCTTCAAAGCCCAGGAGCAGAGACTGCAGCGAGCTTGAAAGGCAGCCCGATGGAGGTCACAATCCTGACTCTCCTTATACAGTGGAAAGAAGAAGGGGGTTCCTGGGGAGCCATAGGTCTGCACAGAGCGTTAATAACTGCAGTAGGACTAAGGTGTTGGAGCATGGACCCTAATATTTACCCAAAGCTCCTAGAGGAGACAAAATTACTGCTGCTTCCTCTGTGATTTCTCTGGGATTTGACTCGTATAATGTAAAAAAAAAAAAAAACAAGAAACACCCCTACTCCTGTGTTCCCTGAGTTACTTATTAAGCATATCTGCCTAGCATAGCTTAAGAACCAGGGCTGGAGACTCACTCAGAAGTGGAGAGCTTGCCTAGCAGATGTGAAGCCTTGAGTCCAGTCTCCTTTAACAGAAAGTAAAAAGAATCCTCTGGTTCTTTCCTGGCCTCTGTAGGTTGAACCCAGGCCACGTCACTAAGCTGAAAAACTAGGCCTGTATTTTATTTTATAACTTTATTTTAAACAGAGCCTCGCAAAATTGCCCAGGCAGGTCTAGAACTTGTGGTTCTCCTGCCTCAGCCTCCAGACAGCTGGGATTACAGTGTGTGGGCCTCCTGCATTTTATGTCCCCTTGTCTTTTTGTATAGAAAAGCATTAATTACTAATCTTGAATTTGTTTTATTATTAGTATGGTCTTACATTTCTTTAAATACTTACACGCAAATATATATTAGTACATATACCATTTATATACATTAAGAGCAACCCATTGCTTAGTTGTGCTGTTGAGTCTTATTATTTTTTCCAGTGCTTTCTGATGTTCATCCTACTTGATGGAATCCTCCATTCACTGGCATAGTGGACAAAATCTATTGAAGAAGTTAGCCATTTATGCGCATTTGTGGGTGTTCTTCCATAAACACTGGCACGCATCCTGGAGGAGGTTCCCTGCTGCATGTGTGCCAAGTCTTCCAGGCACACACTCACAGTTGCTTCCCTTGAGCAAGTGCTTATTGACTATTTTAGGTACTATCAGTTTGTATTCCAAAAAGATTGTGTCAGTTTGCACTGCTAGCAGTGGGAAATGAGGGTCTTCATTACTTAACACCTTCACTAAGATTTTGTGTTGTCCAACTTTTTAGTGCTGGATAATTTTTTGGGTGAGACATAGAATTTTGCTGGTGGATGAAACACTTATTTCCTAATTATTAATGTAATTGAATGTTTTGTTCTCTGTTTTAGTTGCTTTTTCTCTTTGATGAGACAAAATACCTAACACTCAAGCTTAAAGGGGGAAAGGTTTGGTTTAGTTACACAGTTTGTACAGGTATCAGTCCATAGCCAACTGGCACAAAAAAGCAGGGTGCTGTGGCAGGGGGCAAAGGAGAAGCAGTTCATGGCAGGCAGAAGATGGAAAACACAGCAAGTTACAAAGCAGAAGGGAGGACCATAGTTATTTCTGTCACTTGCATTTTATTCCTTAGGGCATGTAATACTCCCACCATTAATCCTAGTAAATCAATCACAGCATCACATCCTTGATCACAGCAGCTGTTATGGTTTGTGTCTAGATGTCCTCCCAAAGCCTCATGAGGTCACAAGATTTTTTGGAAGCAGCTGTTTCTAGAGCTTGTGGTTGATTCATCATGCAATGCTGGGATTAAGGGTGGGTGACTGCTGGAACAATCCACTGACTCCATTGGCTCCGCCCTAATCCCAATAACTGGATGTGGTATACAGCAAGAGGTTCCGCTCACTCTACCTTGTTGCTTTTGCTGTCTTCTGCCACGAACTGTTGCCCTCTACCATCTGCCACCCTGCCTCACAGCCAGCCAATTATGCACTAAAACCTCTACAAACTGTGATCTCACCAGTCTTTCCTCCTTTAACTTTGGGTATCAGAAATTTTGTCTCAGCAACAACAAAAGTAACTAAGACAGAGTTATAAACCCTAGATCCACACTCCACCAAAAAGCCCATCTTGGACCACATAAGGCTGTGGAAGGGGAAACAAGATACAAGCTATAACGTTCTTCTAATGTTTGTTTCTTTTTTCCTTTCTCCTCCCACGTTCTCTTCTTGCCCTTTCTTTCGCTTTCCTCCATCCCTCTTTCCCTTCTACCTTCCCTTTTCCAATGTTGATGATTGAACTCAGGGCCTTGCTGCAACTCTTTGAGCTCAAGATGTTTTCCAGGGGGAAAGATGGTAAGACTTGAGAGAAATGAGAAAAATAATGAAGAGAGGAAACCTGCGGGTCAAGTGGAGCCCTTACTCTCCTGATGGGAGGAAAGAACCTGCCCCCTCCCTGGAGGGAAATTTATTTACTTACTCAAGATCTTAACATGTGCCCCATTGCCTAGTTATCTGCATGCATGACCACCAAAGGGCCTGAAGTTTGGGGCCCAGAGCCACCTGTTTCTGTAGCTTGCCCCAGGCAGTCTTTGTCCTCTGCCCTGGCTGGCTGGCTCCTGTAGGTGTGAATTCCCAGCTTCCAGGCTCCCAAATCTGCCACTTTTCTTTTTTGTTGTAGCATGGGATGGGTGGTCAGTTGAAGCTCAAGAAACTGTGTTTGGAGAACTTTGTAGAAGATCTTTTCACTTTTGAGCCCTTTTCATTTAGAGTGCAGTCCAAGGATTTTGAGTTCCTGGATTTTGAAATGTAAACCCCGACAGTCCATTAATCCATACACAGTCAGTGACAAGTGTAGTCAGCAATGGTTAGGTTTCAATGCTTTGAGTTTCTCTTATAGCTAACATTTACTATGGCATTTTATTATGCAGACAAGGTCAAGATGAGACCTGTATTAGATACAGTGGGTCTCTTGCTATCATGTAAATTCAGTTAAGTTTCCTCAGCAATTAGCCTGGAGCCCTGCGTAGCTCTTCTCAGCTCTTCTGTCTGTATCAGTTGTGGGGATAAGTCACTGGGTTGCTTTACCAAGGTGCTTTCCATGAAAGCTTGAGAGATATTCTCCTGGTGATTCTCCTTAGGCACACCACACACCAGTGATCACTTTCCTCTGCAGTCTCACAGTCCCCTTGATCAGGAGACTAGGGATTCACTGAGTATTGAATAACACAGCAAAGGTTGTCATGTCCTGGGTCCTTATTTACCTCATAAAGCCAGGGCCAAAATATTGGCTACCCTCTCAGCTCATCTATCTCTCTAATTTTTGGTCTCAAACCTTAGTTGTTGAACATCCAGAAGAAAAGATGGATAATAATATAGTGTGGTAGAGACATTAAGCTTAACATGGCTACCTTAGCTAATAGGAAACACTTCAGAAAATTAAATGGAAACATTTCTTCCTATTAACCATGGATGTTTTAACATTATAATACCTATAGAATGCCAACAGTTACAAATTTTACAGAGAAAAATTACAAATTAAAACCATATACTACATTATAGCTGAGGACAGTGTCAAATGCCCCACTCCAGAACAGCAAGCTCCAGCTGCCCAGAGTACCTGGTGGGGTGAGGAGGAGGTGTCTCCTGGTCCCAGCACACAGAGCAGGACCCCCAGCTGGACCTGTGTGTGTCCAGCATTTCCCTGAAGTCTGAGGCTGTGTTTTGAGAGGGCAGCATGAGGGGACCTCCTCCTGCCAGGAAGAAACACCTCAAGGATTAGATCTGCCCTGTCCCTGAACCCCTCTCTCTGGCATCATTTACTTGTTGGCAAACCCAGGAGCTGGGTTCAGATCCAGCTCTTGCTTCTGCTGTGAATGTTTCCTTGTGAGCTCCCGAAAATGAAAGGTGATTTTAAGCCCTAACCTCAGTGATGCTGACTCCTTTCCTGAGAGGCACAGATAAGGAATTCAAGCCTGGATCCTGCTCCCCCCACCTAAGCACCCCATATGGCCTCATTTTGATGGGATCTGCTGCTCCCAAATGCCTCCCAGGGATTCTTCAGAGGCTGCAGTGTGGGTAGGGACTGCAGTGGACAGCTGGCCTTCTTCCCCTAGCATTGCTCTGAGACACTGTGCCATGAAGCCTGGTGCTCTAGCTGGGCACTCTAAGAACTCCACTGCACCCTAGGGAGGGGTCCTCCCAGAGATGGCTCCCCTGGATCCTGCTGGAATTCATCCCCAGCAAACTGGGTTCCCATGGAGGGTGAGCTTGAGGAAAACCACACTGCTCAGGAGCAGGGAGCCAGAGCTCAGAAAACTTTAGGTGCTGGCAGGAAGGCTGGGTGTGGTGCCCAGACACCCTGAATGGGTGGGTGGAAAGACGGGGCAGTGCAAGCCCATCAGCCCAGACTCCCACTTTTCTCCTGCCCAGAAGTCTGGGGTGCATTTCCCACCCAACCTCCCAAGGTTGGATCTGTCCCCTCCCCACCCCTGAAGTTTCAGAGTTGGCCAGGGCAGAGCAGAGCTGGGGGCCAGGTATCTGTGCAAACAAGGTGGGGCTCAGGGCCTGGTCACAATGAGCACAGCTGCAAGGTGCTCTGTGCTGGGAGCTGGAGGCTCCTTGTCCCCGGGCTCCCTTAATAGCAGCTGCAGGACAGGCCTAGGTGTGCAGGGGGAGCTGACCAGAGCTGGGACCCTCTCTGGTTAGTGTGTTTGCCCGGGCACCCGGGAGTGCTGCACAGAGCTCTTGGCCAATGCCGGTCTCGGGGAGCAGTCCCTGCATGGAAGGGTGCTCGTGTGGAGCTTGGGAAAAGGCTTTATTGTTCCAGAACAGAGCAGGACCAATGCCTTTGGTATAGGGGGAGCATTGAGAGGTGGATGAGAGTGGGGTGGTGTGATCCTGGAGGTGACCGGTCTTCAGTACCTCCTGGAAAGAATCTTTGTGACTGCTGAGGACTGGGAGGGAGAGGCCTGAACACTCTTCCTGACTTTTGTGAGACCTGCACAGTGGAGCTGGTATTGATGTGCCCCATGGCCCATGCTGGGATTAAAGGGGATACTGGTGAAAATCCAAAGAAAATGAAAATGAAAGGAGTGGGGAGAGCTTGCTCAAATCAGGGTTATTTCTTAATTCAGAGTCCGGCAGCCTTCCCACCATGGGGCACTGATAACCCAGAGGACAGTTTTATCTCCATAGGGTGCAAGTTTAGGGGAGGAGGTTTGGTTTGGAGACTGCTCACCCTGGATCCCTCCAGTGTAGAGTTGGCAGGCAGCAGGGCTCACCTTCTCTGAGAAGCAGGCCCATCACTTGCTGGGGCCCAGCTTCCTAAGGTACTCGTGCTGGTACCCTCCCACTGCTGAGATCAGGGCTGCTGCCTTGAATCGGCAACCATGCCTGGCTCAGACATGTACACAGTGCAGAATAAAGGGTCCTGGCTGAGCCTCTTTTCACTGGAGAGTGGCAGGAAGTTAAATAAAATGGAACTAGAGCTTTTTTAATGAAGAGGGTAGTGGGAGAGAGCATGGAGGGGTAGGGGACAGAAAAAAGATTGGGGTGTGTTAGGTCCATGTACCAACTCCACACAAAGGCACTCATTGTGTGTTACAAACAGGGCACTAAACAATAAAAATAAACACACACACACACACACACACACATACACATACATGGTGTGACAGGGAAGAGATATGGAGAATGGTGTTGTGGAAAGTTCCTACTATGTCCCTTACCATAAGTCAGGAGGGGGATTCTTATCTACTTTCCTTGTAGGTCACAAGAGGAGACTGGGTTTCCCAGAAAATGTGTGAAATTTGCTCTAAATGGAGCATCTGAAGCTGGGTAATAATACCATATGATTTGGTACTGTGAAAAATCCCCTGCGGCTGCCTGAGTAGAGGGAAGACACCTGGGTCTGCTTTGGGACTCCAGAGGGGTGGCTCGTGGGCTGGTTGGGTGGGGAGGTGTCACAGATGGCTGGGGTCTGTGTTTATTTTGAAAGGTCAGGGTGAGGAATCTGCTTAGATGTGGTCTCTGTCACCCAGGGGCAAAACAGGGCCCCAGAGTGATTCCTGGCTTCTGACTTGAGTGGATAAAATCTTATCTTTGGAAGCCTAAGGAAAGAGCCCTTGTGAGTGCCAACAGTGTGTGTGTGTGTGTGTGTGTGTGTAGTGGGATGTGTGTGCGTATTGTGATTCTAATTGTGACACTCTAGTTTGGAGCTATTAATCTGCTCCTAGAAAATAGCAAATGTCCTGGGAAGCTCGGGAAGGGAAAAGGATAGGACACAGTAGGGAAGGACAGAGATCACAGTGAAGCAGAGGAGAAAGCCAAGGAAAGGGGTTTAGAATGGTGGCTGTGCTGGCCTGGTCTGGCAGTGACAGGTTAGGAGGGAGGGAACTTGACAGTGCGATGTCACAGCGGATAAAGCAAACGCCAGAATGTCTCCCTGAAAGGCTGTGACCCCTCGATGCGTGTTTTTGCCCCCGGTGGCCTGCATTTATACAGTTCCGTGGATTGTTCTCTCCGAGAATCCTGCAAGGCTGCTGGTAGCACCCTGAGAAACCCACACCTCTGCGTAGATCTGATTTACTCTGTGATAGGTCTTTAAGGGGCTCCATCTATTCTCAGATAGGTCGGGTCACACAGCCTCATAGTGTTCTGGGACCAGCGAGGCCAGCAGGCCAGTGCGTGGTGCAGCAGCCTTGGACCGGACCATGTACCTGATCTTCAGCAGCTGAGGCCCCCACGCTGCGGCAGGACCTGAGGCCAACCCGGGCTATACTCTTGCCCTTTTGCGAAGGCCTGTGTGTTTCCTGTGCTGTTCCTGCAGCCCCTCTTTCATAAACTTTAGGGCGGGGCTGACCTGGCTTACTGTCTGATGCTGTTACTGCAGTCTGAAAGCCCCTTTACTTCTTGTTCTGTCTAGCTGAGTGCCTTGAGCAGGCTGCCTTCCTTCTCTGAGCGTCGGGTTTTCCATGCGCGATAGGCAGAAGGTAAGATTTGTTGTTGGGTTAGGATTGTTTTCCCCAGAATTTTCCACATGCACTGTGCTGCACATGTGACACAAGAAACTTCCAAATCCACGAGCATCTTTCTGTGACCTCGAGGCTTGGACTAGCTGAAGTCCTACCTATCTGGTATTGATCTTAGCACTTTGCTTTCAGCTCAACATCCACCTGGCATATTGCTGTGCATTCTTTCAGATACCTTGACACATTCACAGGTGGACATGTGCATACACACACACACACACATTCCTTTCTGTCAACTTCTTTGGCCTCTGATTTAATTGAACTTTATTCATAAGAGCCAGGATCCAGTGATGGAATTAGTATCCTTCTGAGGAAAGTGAGACACTGAATTCTGTTCCTCCTTCATCTCCTTCCCTGTCTTCTTCCCCTACCTATCCTGAGTGAGGTAACAGCTGCCAACAAGCAGAGAGAAGAGGCTTCAGAATGAAAAACACTTTGCTTGCATGTTGGAACTTGGGGCGCTGGGAAAACAGGCAGCCAGCACGCTGCTCTGGTAAGTGGCTGTGGCCCCCCCAAGCCGTGGCTGCCCCAGGATGAGAACTATATCAGCATTTCCTGAGATCCACCCCATGTTGGAACTTGGGGTGCTGGGAAAACAGGCAGCCAGCTCACCGCTCTAGTCGGGGGCTGTGAGCCTACACCCCCCCTCAGCAAGTGAGAGCCAGAGATCTGAGCATCTCTTGCGAGTTTGACTATATGCAATATAGCAAATAAGGGGGATTTTCTTCTGCCATGTCTTTGAAGGCAAATATTTTTATCTCTGTTTTGCTCTGTTCTGATCAATAGTACTGCTCTATTCAATATTCTGTTTTTATAATTTGGGTATTTCCTTTGGTATTGCTCTACCTGATTGAAGGAACAACTCTTGTGAAGAAAACCAGATATACTATTGTACCTATTACTGTTATCCTGATAACCTGCTGTGAGGTTCTGTACCAATTTCATTGCACTGCCTCAGTTGGCTTTGTCCTGTCTTGTTCTGCTGTATTTTACTACCTTCAAAATAAAATAAATAAATTAAAGTAAAATAAAGAAAATAAAAAATAATAATAAATAAGAAAAAATAAAAACATAAATAACAACAACAAAACAGATCAGTAAGGTACTGAGCAACCTGAAACATGATATAACTAAACAGATAATGGACTTAAAAAGCAAAAGGAGGAAAAGAAAGTGCTCTAGAGGGTATAACTGCAAGTGTACTTAAGTGTGTAGGATTGCTAACCATGTTGCTAAGTTTTTGTTGGATCAGTGAACAGAACTGTTTGCAGCCTCACTGTTTGAATGTCCACTTTGTGTGCTTTAATTTTGTTACTTGAACAACTATATCCAAGAAGACAACATGTAATATATCAACTAGTGATTTATTGCTGTTTATTTTTTTGAAATTCTGTATTGTTTCTACCCTTTTTTCTGTTTTACTTTCTTCCCCGTCTCTTTAAATAAAATAAAAAAAAGAAAAACACCTTTCTATTGGCCCTCCCAGTCTTTAGAATAGTGAAAAATGATTTTATGTTTAAGCCACTCAGTCTGTAGTATTTTGTTATGGCAACATGAGCAGACTAATACGTGCATGTTAGAGTTTAAGTCAGTATGAGAGGAAGATACATATTTGTTTTTGTTTTTTAATAAGGGCTCTCATACATTGATTGCCCAGGTTGGTCTTGAACTCATGAATCTCCTTTCTCGGCCTTCTGAGAAGCTGGGATTACAGCAATGTACCTTCATGCCTAGCTCAGATAATTCAGTGTCAGAATTAATGGTCTCATTCTTATTGTGGTCATTGACTATTTTGACTTATTTTTGGCAAAAAAAAAAAAAAAAAAAACCAAAACCCTCCTTCCTCTTTGAAATGTGTCCTTGTTTCTTCACTGGAAATAAGGGGTGGGGCTTGGTTTGAGAGTTGGTGTCTTTGCAGAGCCCTTCAGGTTGGAGGTGGGAATCTGGCCTGCACCAGGGAACAAGCCCAGGATGTGCTCAGTGCCCTGGGTACCCCTGGCCCTTAAGGTCCTCTTCTGCACACAGGACCTGCTTCAGGCTCTGTTTTGAAGCAGCCAAGTTTAATTTGCTTTCTTTTTCTTCATCTTTTGTGTTTGCACTTACATACTAAGATCTAGAACATAGCTGTTTTCACTCAACCCCAACTTCCAGGTTTCAGTTTGTTTCTAAGACTCATCCATCCCTCAGAATCCAAAATGGTGTGTTTCCTCTCTGGCTTTCTCTTCTCCTTCATTTAAATCAATATAGCAGTCTGCTGGGTCTGAGGAGACCCAGATCCTGTTCTTGTAATCCTCAAATTCCAAGGGAAAATGAACATCCTGAGGAAACCATCAGCCAATCAGAAGCCTGGGAGTTTCAGCAGTGAATGTATTACCCTGGAAATTATATCACTGAATAATGAAATATGAGGCCAAGCATGGTGATACACATACAATCCCAGCACTTGGAAGCTGAGGCAGGAGGACCCCAAATTCAAAACCAGCTTTGACTATATAGTAGGACGCTGTTCCTCAAAACCCAAATCTTGCCCCTGCTAATAGAGCAACTAATCTTAAGGAAGCCTTCAGCCTTAAGAATGTGAGGGTGATTATGTCAATTCAGGCTCCTAAATATGACCAAAAATAAAACTTTATTTCAAAATAGTAGATATTTTAAGAGGCCTGGTTTTAAAAGAATGAAAATAAGCAAAGAAATGTTCAAAAAATTACAAAATAAATGTCAAAATTAACCAGTAAAAACAAAGGGAATAATTAATGAAAGTGAAAACTGAGAACACAGTAATCAAGTGGGGAACAAGATATAGTGTAGAGTTTAAAGCTTATTTTTAAGCACTATAAAGAAAAAAAGAGAGAAATATGTACTTCTGGTAAGGCTTTATAAGGAAAAAAATAGATAAAAATTGAAAACAAAGCATGCAGTATTGAGGATGGAAAGGAAGACAGACCAAGTGATGAAACTGTGGAAGATTATATGCTATCCCAAAGAAATACACTCATATTCTAGAAGAAATGGAAATTGAAATGGAAAAGGTAAAAGCTAACCTGTTTTAAAACAAATAGGAAATTATTTGTACAATCTCACAGTAGAAAAAAATCTCCTTAATTAAAAGAAAAACTCAGCATACAAGACTACATATTTGATCACATAAAAATTAAAATTTTCTGCATTTCAAAGTCTCCATCAATAAGGTAAAAAAGAATTACACACTGGGGAACAGATTTGTAGCATATGACTCATGTTCATAATCATAATATAGAAACTTACAGAACTTTAAATTATGTAAAAATCGTAGTTTAAAAGTGGTCCAAGAATATGGATGAAAGTTTAGAAGTAAACTCCACATGATCGAGTGTGTATGTCCAGTCTCGCTAGTGAAGGAAATGCAAATTAAATCTATAATAACTTGCTTTTTTTCATCCATAACTTTGGTGTAAATTGATACCCAGTGCTGGGGAGAATTTGGGAGAACAGTGCTTCCATTTTCTGCTAAAGGGAATGAAACTGTGCCAATGTTTTGGGAAAGTCATCTGACAGTGCCTACTAGAATCTATTCTGAAAAGATGTTCTTTGTTTTGGGACTGCCCATTTTAGAGAGCAGTTGTATGAGAAAGGGTCGAAGGTATAAATGTATCTGGCAAGAAAATTTATTAAAGCATTGTTTGTAGTGGCAAAGAACTCTGAGCAATTTGAATTCAGTGACATGAGTGATGAAGTATTCTTGGCATTCAATCTGAAGTGACACAGAGAGAATGAGAGAGATAAGGAGACAGAGGAGGAGGGCTTTAATGTGGGCATGGGAGAGCTTCCCAGGGCAGGGGGGTATAGAGGCTCTCAAAGGAGAACAAAGAAGTGGGGGAGGAGTTTGGGAGCTGGGAAAAATGACATATTAACTGCTGACTTGAAGGAGCATCTGCCTGTGTAAAACAGGAGACAGAAAGATTTACTGGGGATGGAGGTGGAGGCTTGGGTGACTGTGGAGTCTTGGGATTGGAGAGGGCTCAGTGCACATGCAAAAGGGAGCAGGAGGTTTATCTCTGGAATGAGGAGAACATAGAAGTTACTCTTGGAGAGAGAAATTGTTTCTCTGGGTCCGGTACCAAGTTGGAAGGATGGAGCTAAACCTCGTGCTAGAACGTATCAGTGAATGTGGCTGACGAGATGGCAGGGCACCCACTCCATCCAATATACAATTAAGAGAAAGAGTTAGAGGCTGGGGTTAGGGTTAGGTGCTACATCACTTTCTAGAATGTGTGAGGCCCTGAATTCAATCCCAGCCCAAGCAAAAGAAAAATAAATAAATAAAGTTAGTGCTCTATCGATTGACCTACAGAGATGTTATAAGTTAAAGGCAAATTTAAAAAGTTATGAAGAAAAGGTAGCAGATACCCATGCATGTGTTAGTATGAGCAGGGCTACTTCTAGAGTTAGGAAAGGAAATAAAAAATTTATTAACTTAAAACAGTGTTGAGAGAATCATTTTTTTCTGTCTGGTACTTTGAGCAACTACTTTAAAGATGATGATATATAGCGTGTTGACCACTGTTATTCTTCTATTATTTTGTTAGGAAATTCTTTTTCATAAAAGGAAAAAAGAAAAAAGCCATGCTGGGCTTCTTACTTTTATAACCCGTATGTTTACTTTTGTGATTAAAAAGTAGCTAAAAAAATTAAATCTTTTCTGAATAAATTTTCCTGCATTTTATCCCTAAAAGTTTTTATTCAAAGTAAATGTATTTTTAATCTGAAAGAAGCATAGTATGCTAAGGCATCAGGTTAGGGGAATGATTTCACAGCAAATTGTACTATTTTACAACTTTTCATTTTTTGTTTCATTTTTACAACTTTTCATTTTTTGATTTTATATATATATATGCACACACACACACTCTATACTTTTATTTATTGGCTAATTTTTTATAAAACAATCTAGGCTTGTTCAATAAAAATATGAAACCATGGATTTGGTTCTATAATTGCATTACTCACATATACATGATAGCTACAAAGTTACTGAAATAAGGAGAAATAGGCAGTAACCTGTAGTCATTTGCAGTATTACATTTGAAGAAGCTTGGCTGTGCAATATAGTGACCTAAGTATTAATTCTTCAATCCAAATTACCAGGTGAGCAAATGAGTATCCTTAGGGAAAGTGCCCAGAGTGGAGTCCTGGGTTGATCTGATGCCAACCTCTGACTTACCCTGCCACAGTGTAGGGCCTCTGTGTCACCCTCTGTACCGGGTCCCAAACCAGTGAACAAACCAGTCTTGACCTGGAATAGTTTATTATTGTGTCAGGGTTGGCGTCGCTACCCACAGTGCAGCTGGGCTGCCTTGGAGGTTTCAGCTCACTGACCCTGGTGTCCACAGCCATGGAGCTTTGGGACAGAAGTGTGCCCAGGTGTGCGTTTAAGCTCAATGACTCACTCCCTGGTGCAGCTGCAGCCGACAATGGTGTTAAGCAGGATTTACAATCATGTGCCATGTACTAATTGTGTGCTGTAAATCACCCAGTTAACCCTTACGTGAGTCCGTACCAAGGGGAATAGACTTTCCGTTTTGCATGTGGTGAGATGAATCCAGAGCAGTGCCTGTGGCTGAACAGCTGGTGAAACAGGCAGAGCCCATGGAATTTGGACTCCGTTCGCTTTAACACGTGGCCTCCGGGGACACAGGACTCGAAGCTTCCAGCGTCATTTTCTCATCTGTCCCCAAGACAACACTCGCTGGCTGGCCGGGGAAGCCACTGCTGTGGCACAGCAGTGGCAGTGAGTGCTGTCACTGGCTCCCGAGTGGCTCCACCCTGGATCTCGTTCAGAAGTCGAGCTCTAGTGTCCTGGGTGCTTCTCTTTTCCTCTAGAATGCCTGCCTTTCAGCCCCCTGTCTGCCACGCCCTGTCTGCAACGCATACCCTTGGCTCTGCCAGTGTCACCACCCCCCCTCCTCTTTACCCTCCTTCTCTTCCTTCTCTCCCTCTGTCCCACCTTTCCTAATGAGTCTGGACTGACAGGACAGGTAGGCACGTGGAGCCCGTCTGAGGTGCTATGTCCTGGGAGTGTCTTTTCTCTGGCATGACAGACATTCCTACTGAGTCTGGACCAAACTGGCTCCCACACCCTTTGGAGGTGATTGGCTTCACCTCCTATTTTGGGAGTCTGCTTATGACCATCTGATACTCTGCCCAGGAGTCCTCCAGTACCCCCATGCTGAAGGGGTTTCCATGGTTGATATGATACGCAAGGAGGCACAGAGGGGAAGAGTAGAGGCTGGGAACTGGCATCCTAAGGGATGGGGTCCTGTGTGTGATGACAAAGACAGTTATGGAGGCTGGCGGGACAACAGCAATGGTAGTGATTAGATGGGCCACCATCATGACTGCCTTGATGTCCTGAATCAATTTGAGACATTACCTTCCATGGTCATCCTATGGAGAGAAGAGCAGATCCGGTGAATAAGGTGGTGAGGTCACAGCAGCACGTCTTTACGACCCTGCCTTTCCACCGGAAAATACTCGGCAGCCTCATTCACTGTGTTTTTGATCACACCTCCTAAAGAAACTCAGGAAACAGGACTTCCAGAAACGCTTTAGAAAGTGACAGGAGGGACTGATAGGGAAGGGAATAATGAGGGGAAGTGTGACAGTGTGTCTTTTTCTGTAATAACTGGGAACACTAACACTCACTGGTGTTTCAGTCACACTTGATACGCTGCTTCTCCTCCTCCCCATGCTGACTTTCACACCCCAACTCCCACTGTTCCCATGCTGTGGGTGGGGGGGCGCTCAGCTGCACCTGGTGGGGACCTGTCCAGGGCCAGCAGCTCCTGGGACACACACAGTGGCAGCATTTTATGAGTGTCAGTCCTGAGCCCTTCTAGAGGAAGCTCTGACAATATAAGAAATAAAGGAGAAGTTTAAGGAACCAAAGAATTAAAAATACACTTCCTCCACATCCATTCAGGTAATACTCACTGATGGAGCGGAACCCACGCAAAGCCAGACAAGACACTCTGCTGCACTGTGATAAAGAAGCTTTATTGGGCCGGGATAGACTGCCTTGCAGACCAAGACAGTCACCGGTTGGCTTGGAGAAAGGTATTTTTTTTTAGGGAGGGGGCTCTGCAGGTGAGCCAGGTGCGAGCAGCAGAGTGTGACAGGGTCGTCTCTGGGTACCCTGCTGGGCAAGGTTGACTTTTGCGGTTGGAACAGTTCTGGGACGTTTCCTTTCTTGCAGCCCAAAGCACTAGCAGGTTGACCACCTGGAAGTTTCTTTTCTTGCAACCCAAGTGTGAACAGGCTCCGGGGCAGGCTGACCAAAGCTTTACTCATAAGTCAGCATCGTTGGACTCATCTTCTTCCTGAAACATCAAAGTTCAGAGTCCAAGTAAATTCCTTAACTGCTAGCAGAAAACAAGTGGCAAAATCTGACTTTGAAACCTCCTAGGAATGACTGCAAATGCTATGCTCTTCCCCCTTGGTGGAATAAATTAAAAATGAATATTAAAAGGATAAGCCAAGAAATCATAAGATGACAGCAAAGGCAGATTGATTTGGGTGCAGAGACTTGGAATGTCCATGAAAGGAATATTGAACCATTGACCATGAAAAGAATGTGTACTTGGGATTTTCAAACAAGCAGTGGATAGTGCATCTTGGTATTTGGGAGGTAAGTAAGCCGGGTTGGAGAAAGTTCAGCCTTGCATCACGATGATTGTGAATTCACTGGAATATCCAGGTCAAGAAACAAAATAAACAACCCAACTTCCCAAATCTTGCAAAGTATTGTTAGATTCCAGAAACCTTTTGTAGCAGATTCAGTTCCTGATATAACATCTATGTGGCAGTTTACCCCTGTCAATAAATTCTGTAAGGATCAGAAAAGGACTTTTGCTTTTTGACCATTCTGTGACCATTTTGTACTTTTATGTTATCAAGAGTTCTCTCAAGTTCTCAAATGCCTGTAGTAAAAAACTCTGTCACAGCTCTTTCCTATATTTTTGTCATTGGATACCCAAGAAGACTATGGGCATCATTTCCCAAGACACATTTGTGGGTGAAAAACTTAGGAACTTGCAAACATTTTCCTAAAAGTCCAACTAGCAAATATTTTAAGCCTGTGGTATTTTGGAAGTTGTTCCAATTTCACTACAATAATTACAAAATAAGGAAAATTTCTGAAACACAGCTGTAAAGTTTAGCAGAAATGACATTGAGAAATGCACCAGCAGTTTTTACAACACCGTGGAGAAGGCCCTTGGGCCTAAATGACATGGCTTAAAGCTCAAGCTGGGCTCAACTTCTCACTCTTCTGCCTGCTGTGTCCAGTTGCTTAATCAATCAGCACTCAAAATGTTTCCTCACAAGTAAACTGGAAATCAGAGCACATGAATTCTAATTAGAATGTGTTCTCAGAGCTAAAGAATTAAACAATGTAATGCACTTATGATGCTTAGCACTGCACCTGGCATAAAGAAAACACAACATCAAAGTGCTAGTTTGTTTGTATTGATTCAGTATTGATCAATTTGTCACTTGTGGATATAGCAATTATAGCCAATGATGTGAAAAATAATGAAAAGCATGAAGAATGTAGAAAGTTAATTAATATAAGAGAAAGAAGCCTGGGTCATATAATTGAAAGACAGTAACACATTACCAAATACTGCTATTTAGAAAAAAAATTCTTTTTAATCAATGGAGGTGAAACTGTTAACAAATGTGTGTTAATTGATGGGGAAATAAAAGTATTTTTTGTCTCCCCTGGGATTGAAGGCCTTTTACAATGACACTGCGTTCTGTAGCTTGATGGAGTCACATTTAATTTTTAAATTGCTTATTATTTATGCACATTAATGGGCTTGACTAGACCTTTCCATCCTTCTATGCGTCCTGCATTAATTGTCTCCACCCTCCCTACCGCCCTTTCTTGCCTTTTCCTCTCTCCTTTCCTTTCCCACCCCTTTTCTTTTCTCCAGTAGTCCTGTGCTGTTCTCAGGTTTCTTTCTTCTCCTTCTCCATCCCACCACTCCCATCCTCTCTACTCCCCCCCGCCCAGCCTCTCATTCATTTCTACACAATATGTAGGAAAATGGTGCTTGTCCTTCGTGCGCTGATCTCCAATTCCTTCTGTTTTCCCACAAATGATGTGGTTTTGTTTTCTCAGAGAAGCTCAAGCTGATCTTTTTACTTTAGCTTAGTTTTAACTATTCAACTTGAGTAAACTTTTAACAAGTTTATTGTTGGTAGACTCTCACTCCTCTTAGTATGTGTCAGTCAGGGTCTAGGAACCAACCGACAGCAACACAAAACAGTTTTTATACCTCATTTCCCTTGTATAGCCCTTAAAAGCAAGGTTTTAATTGTCTTTTTGTTTTAGGGCTTCATTTACATAAGGATAAATACAGATATGAAGGTATAGATTTCCAGATAAGAGGGTAAATTTATTCCAGGGGAAATAATAGCTTGAGACTAAAAGTTGACTTTCTTCATGTGTGGTTTTTACTCACGTGCACACACACACAGAGGCATAGGTTTCAGTCCATTGTTGACGGTCTCCAAGGAAGAAATAATGCACCCAGAGGGAAGGAGGGAGAAGAGCTGCTCAATTCATGGTACATAGGAGACAGAAAGTGGTAGGAAGAACCCAGTGAGGAAGAGACCAGGGACCAGGGACCAGGGACCCCCAAGGTTGCACCATAAAGCACAAACCAGACACACCCAAGATGGTGCTTCTAGGCACCTCTCAAGCCAATTAAACTGAAAATCAAGGTGAACTATGACACACATCTGGCTCACTTAATGTATCATAACATGTCAAGGCTCATCCATATTGTCACATGTAAAAAGTTTAACTCTTTAATGGCTGACTAACAATGCACTTTATTTATGTACTCTATTTTGTTTATCCCATTAGTCTGGGATAGACATCCAGGGAATTCTCACCCTTGACTACTGTGACCAATGCTACTATGCACATAAAGGTACAAACACCTGTTTGACTTTCTGTTCTCCCCAGTATATATCTAGCAGCAGAAATTCTGAATCATACACTGATTCTGCATTTTACTTCTTAAGGAAATGTAAAACAATGTTCCACAGTTGTTGTACCTTTTTACATTCTTGCAAGCAAAGTTCAGTTAGTTCTATTTTTTCTGCATCCTTAGTAACTTATTTTTTCCTTTAAAAAATTATATTCACTCTCTAGGTAGGAACAGTATTTTATTGTGGTTTTGACTTATATTTTTCTAACAACTAATGCAATTGAGCATCATTTTTGTTGCTTACTGGCCATTTACAGTTATAGCTCTAAATTCTTACATTTCTTTCATTTCACCATCTAGGAGCAGTGAAATCTTACCACAACTCCGAATTCAACTGGGTGGGTTCTGAATGGACCAGCTGGCTGCTTTTTCCTGGCCCACTCACTTATGGCAAGCATCATAGCTACAACTGTCAAATTTTTGTCCATTTGTTGACACTTTTTCACACTATTGGGTCTTGATAATTTGGGTATTCTGGATTTTATTCAAGGGTTTGACTTGTTTTAACAATCCTTTGAAAAGCAGAATTTTTTATTTTGATAAATGGTATTTATCAATATTTCCTTCTTCCATGAGTCATGGTTTTGGTTTCTTATAAAACACTTGTCCTACTGTCAAAGATTTTTGTCTCATTTTCTTTTAAAAGTTTTATGTGTTTAGGCTTTACCTTTGAACCTATCACTACTCAGAGTTTATATTATTAAATGTGCAAGGCATGGTTTGAAGTTTGTTAATTTTGGGGACTACTGTTGAAAATAATAAGCAACTGAAACAGAACAGGAACAAATTACAGGGCAACTAAGAAACTGAAATATACTGGCTGGAGGCCAGGAGTCTGCGGTGCCCTTTTCTGTCCATGCCGCATCCTAGTCCATCCACGCCTTGTGACAATCGCTTCCCCAGGAAAAGGACACCGCATGTGGGAATTGGGCGCAGGGATCTTGGAATGTTTTGTACTGATAATTGTAATTTGTGTAGTTCACATGTGTATGTTTTTATGTAATGCTCAATATGGAGTCGAGGGTGGAGACTCCAGGGGGGTTGCTGGAGGCCCTCTAGATAACCCCTTTGTGAGGACTGGTTGTGAAATTTTGCCTTCTGTGAGTAGTGTGAGAGAGTTTATGTGGGAGCTTTGGGTGGGAGAGCTCATGGAGGAGGATTTGCAGGGTTCCTGTGAGACAACTGCCCTGAGACACTGGACAGGCAGCCAAAGACGGGCAACTAGGACACATATGTTACACCACCGGCCACCTAAGACAGGCACAGGACCAATTGCTGTCCTGCAGGCCCATGACGGGTAAGGCCTGGTTGGGTTCATATGAAGAGTCCTTGACCCAAGACAGGCGCTGTCCTACAGGCAGCCAAAGACGGGCAACAGGACACATATGTTACGCCACCAGCTGCCTAAGACAGGCACAGGACCAATTGCTGTCCTGCAGGCCCATGACGGGTAAGGCCTGGGTGGGTTCATATGAAGAGTCCTTGACCTAAGACAGGCGCTGTCCTCACAGGGACTGCCACACTCCCATAAGTGATAAGGGAAACAATGTAGGGAGCGGCACAATAGCCTCACACATCTCTTCCTCCTGCAGGCATCCAGGTGCATCGGCTTACATTTCCCAAGCTAACTAAGTAACAAGATTGAGATGTTAATTGATACCTATTGCTTGGGATTGTCTCTGCCTGGCCCTGGGCCTGGGGCGCTTCCTACTTGGGGCTGGGGGTTGCTGCCAAGGTTAGCAAATATATATTCCAGCTTCTAAAAAATAAAGC